>OX369279.1:17500-22500 GCA_947284805.1 Coleophora flavipennella | reverse complement strand
ATTGTCGCTACATATATTGTACGCAGAATTTCAGGATGTAACCCCCATGTAGCTTTGGCTGTTCTTGAGAGCTGCTTATATATGGCTATTACTTTTTTATTTATGTTTTTAATGTGTGCGTTAAAAGTTAGTTTTGAATCAATTATGAGTCCCAGCAGCTTCACCTCTTTAACCATGCAAATGTCAATCCCGCCCATGCTCAGACGTGGGGTGTCGTATTTCAATTTGTTAGTAATGACCATTGCATTTGTTTTTTGCGGTGCAAATTTTAGTTTATTAGTGACTCCCCACGCCCGGACACGTTCGAGAACGACATTCGCATGGGTTTCTATCTCCATAGCTGTTTCGCCCTCAAATATGAGGACGACATCGTCTGCGAAAGCTTGGACAAAATCTCCCCCATCGTGCAGTTCTTTTAGTAGTGGATCCAAAAGGAGGTTCCACAGAGTGGGACCACCTATCGATCCCTGCACACAGCCCTTTTCTGTTTTCTTACAGCACTCCTCTCCTGCATATCTCAGTTTGACGCTCCTATCACTGAGGTAACTGCTGATAACCCTCCTCAAGTTCAATGGGCATTTTTCCTCCGCCAGCCTAACTTTTAGCATGGGCCACCATGCGCTATCGAATGCGCCCTCTATGTCAAGCGAAACCAGTGTAATTATTTTCTTTTGATGCAGTCTAGATCTAACATGGTTTATAATGGCATAGAGGGCGTCCTCAGTGCTTTTTTGCGGCACAAATCCGAATTGACGGGTACTCGTTCGTGGAATAAGATGGAACTTGAGGCGGGCTATCAGCAGCTTTTCGTATATTTTGCCCAATATCGGCAGCAGTCCTATAGGGCGAAAGGATTTTGGAGTGCTGTAATTTTCCTTTCCTGGCTTACGAAGGGCCACCACTGTCGCTTCTTTCCAGATTTTTGGGAAATAGTACAATTCGAGGCACTTGTTGACAATTGCCAGAAACAATTTCGGGTTGTTAGAGACAGCGCGGCCACAAATATCCGCAGTTAGCCCGTCGGATCCCGGTGCTTTTTTGGGGTTGAAGCTTCTGACTACCCAGTTAAGTTCCGTAAGGGTAAAGGGTGGATCCAGTTTTTCGTTTGGATCGCTTGTATTATTTATGGTTTTTGCCCTTTCTCTAATTACTTTATGTTGTACTTCGTCCTCGTTTTCGCTGTCCTCCGGGTAAAACGTTTCAGCAAGAGCACGTGCTGAATCCTTGGGGTTTAGTGTTTCGCTTTTTGTAACCATGGGAGTATCTTCTTCTCTCTTTGTTGTTCTACGGATTACCCTATAGATCCCATCCCACATGGTCTCTCGATCCTGTTTCCCGCAGAAATCCTTCCAACTTTGGATTCTCGCCCTAGCTGCCTCCACTTCGTATTCTTCTTTTTTGAGGAGGTAGTCCTCTACTACCTTCGACCTTCGACATGGTGCGGCGCATCTAATCCTTCTTTTCCGGGTGGCGACTTCCTTTTTTAGTTTTTCGAGGTTTTCGGACCACCACGGCATTTTTAGTGTCTGTTTATTCGTCTTCTTAGGGATGGTACTCGCGCAGGCTTGCGTAATGGTATCTGTGTATAGGGCCACCAGACCCTCGAGCTGCTCCCTGTCTTTAATTTTTATTACCTCTTCAGGGATAAGGTTACGCTCTTTTGTTAATTGGCTGAATTTGTTATCAAATCCAGACCAATTCGCTTTTTTTGTGTTGTAGAGTCTGGTGGTCCTGGTAATACTGGTGCCTTGGGATTTTTGCATTTTTATTGTGAAGAATATACCATTGTGGTCCGAACTCGTCATATCCTCGTCAACGATCCAGTCCTCCACCCGGTCCAGAAGGTCAGTTGAGCAGGCCGTCACATCAACGTTACTGCTATAACGCTTCCCCCCTCTTACTGTGTCGAAGGTTGCTTTATCCCCTTTATTTAATATTTGAAGTCCTAGTTCATCCAGTGTACCCAGCATATCATCCCCCCTACCATCTGTAGTTGTCCCTCCCCACCAAGCGTTTTTAGCATTGGCATCCCCGCCAATAATAAGCCATTTTGTACCCAATTCCGCTCCGACTTTCCTTAGGTGGTCTAAATATGGGCCTATGGGCAGGTCTGGCTCAAAGTAGAGTGAAACTATCGTGATCCTCCAGGCACTGGTTTGGGCTCTCACCACTATGATGTTTCCCGTGGTGAGCTGCGGATATTGTATAATATCTATATCGGGGTCAAAGACAGCAATTGCTGCTTTGACCGTACCCGCTCCAGTGCTCTGGAAGACCCTTACGCCCCGGTAATTCCCTACACTTCCAGCCCCGCCCACATAGGGCTCCTGCAGTAGCGCCAAGCATGCCTTTCTCTTCTGCGCCTCTATCATTAGTTCATCCGTGGCTAACTTTTTTCGTTGGAGGTTGGCCTGAAAGATGGTATATCTGGGATATTTGTCCATGGCACCCTTAGCAATAAGCAATTGATGCCCTTGCTATAGTGTCCCATCTTTTACGTACAGGGCACTCCATGCTAAAGGCGTTATGGTCACATGTTTCATGTTTGGCGCTACTACAGTTTCTGCAAGTGGGTGCCGTTCCTGCCAACCACTCAGCACACTCGTCCCTCAGGTGTGGACCACCGCAGTGACTGCACAAGTCAACGCTGTCCTTGCAAAACCGTTTGCTGTGCCCATAACTTAAGCACCTCGTGCATTGCACAAGGGGCGATTGATCCTCAACTGTTATATGTTGAAGATCTATGTGCACAGTTCCCGCCTCGGTTGCTCTTTTCCAGATTTTCGGAGATATACTAAGGACAACGTGACTTGTGAGCGGATTTCGTGCTCTTTTTCTATATTTTACTGTTACACGTTCTTCTTCGGGGTCCAGACCGCCAAAAATAGTTCTGTTTTGGTTTTTAAAGGCCTTTAGTAGTTCTTCATCTGAATGAACCTTGAGAACATTTTTCAAGACTATTAGAGGGTCCTTGTTCTTTACCTCTTCACAGGTGAGGCTTTTACCAGAATTTTCTATTCTGTTTTTTATTTTAGCTCTGTCCTCTTCGGTCCTGCAGCTCATTATAATTTTTCTGTCTCGAGCTTTTCGGACCTTCTCGATTCGCACCCATCCTTCCTTAGCGTCCACCGCATCCCTAACCTTTTCCAAAACGCTTTCGCCGTTTTCCGTTTCATCTTGCGATGCTATGACTATGGAGTGCAAAGCAGTTCTTTCAGGTGTTTTATTTTTGTTTTTAGTTACTATGCTTGAATAGGTTTCCTTATTTATGATTTCTATTTGTTCTGTTTGTTTGTTCATTGCTTCCTTTAGTTCGTCCATTTTGCGGTTATTTTCTATGATACGTTCCGTTGTTTGTTGTAATTTAGCTAGCAAGCACGCATTTTGGTCGGTTATAGTCTCACTAATTGAGACCCTTTGTGAGTTACCTTCGGCTTTCTCCTCGTCCTTGTCTCTACTTTTTTCTCTAAGGGCATTTTCGAGCTCTTTCACTATTTCGTAGAGGCGATCGATTGCCTCAGTAACGCTGGATTTGATGTCGGTTTTTAGGTTCCTTGATATACTCAAGCATTTCTTCGCTTTACTGAGGCAAGCTCTCGCCTCTGATGTCTTATCTTTATAAGTTTGGGCAGGTCCTACCTGCATCGTTCTAGAGGTTTTAGGAGTCAAGGATTTGTTTAAGCCTGCTGACTCAAAAGCATTTATGCTACGCCTCACGTTTGTGGCTATTGTCACTGTTTTGGGGGGGGACGCGATTGACTCGTCGACGCTTACGTTTTTCGGCGGTGTCTTAAACATTTTTAGAGGTACGCGTCTATTTATAAAATTAAAATTTGTATAAGTTGTATAATGTGTAAGCGTAAATGTAAAGCAATAAATTTACCTATATAACTAATAGCTAGTTTTGTCTAGGAATTTGCGTCCAATATGGCTTCAGTCAAGTAAATAGCAGTCTATCAGTCAAAATGCAAAAAATAATATAAAAATAAACGCTAATCTTTGCCAAGGCAAAGGACCACTTTTCAATGTACAGTTCAAGTGAATATAAACTAACTAGATACTAAAACAGCAGTATGTCAAAAGAAAAACAAAATACAAGTAAACAAAATAAGACTATAGAGATATGTAGAGACAAATTTAAAGGCCCAATAAGACCCCTGTCAATTCAAAAAAGGTTAGAAACAGTAGTTACATAAAAGTTAGTAACAATTTTTTGAATTTTTAAGTTTATATAGAGTTTGTCTCTACATAGAGTCTATCTCTATTTGTCAAAAGGAAGCTATTGCTGAGCCTTGCACAACACAAAAAGTCTCGTTAAGATAGGTGCACTGGTTGCGGAGATATCGAGCTTTGAAAAATTCCAATATGGCCGCCAAGATGGCGGTCACTGACTAAAAATGGTTTTTTGAGGTCAGTTTTGATCGCAGAGGAGTGGGAAAAAGACAGGTGATATGTGCGTAGTGAGGAGCGTCGTGTGAGTCACTAAAAAAGGTCTAAAATTTTCGGGTCTCTACATAGAGTTTTGACTCTACCATAAGATGGGGTCACCTCTCCCGACTCAAGCACAAAAAATCGCGTCCTTCTGCGACCAAAGCTTCCCAAGTTATTAGCAAAATAGATTTTCAAGATGGCCGCCAAGATGGCGGACGGAAAATTAAAATGCCCGTATCTCCGTTCTTTTTTGTCCAATCGAGCCGAGTTTGGGCTCGTTTTAAAGGGCTCAGCAATAGCTATTCGATAAACATACAAAACTTAAAATTAAATAGCAGCCTGATTTAATATTGTCAAAAAACACAAAAAATTATCAAAAAATACACAAAAAATTTAAAAATACACAAAAAGACAGAATTTTTTCGCTGCCAGGCCGCAATATGATTAAAGTCTTAAATTTAAAATGTAGTTTTGTGAGTCCAGCTGTACTCTTTCCACGACCACGTGTTGAGTCCAAAACTTCAAAAATTCATAAATCGAAAAATTTTAAATGAAAGTTACTAAAATTT
>OX369279.1:0-15000 GCA_947284805.1 Coleophora flavipennella | reverse complement strand
TCTTATTCTATTGTAATTTATCTTCTTATATATATTCTATTCCTATTTTCTAATCCTATGTTGGCAGATTAATATCCTCAAGATATTATCTCAGCATAGCTTAAATCTACTTATTTTTACGTATTGTTTTTCTAACTATATTATTACAGTAACTTAAAAAGTTTTCCCTATGTTTTCCTGACATTATATATCCTATGTTGTCTATCGCCAGTTTAGTGTCCAGTATCTGTTCAATATTATATCTCTCGTATGAGTATAAGGGGCATTCCAAGATGAGATGGGGAACGGTTTCCATGACGTCTGGGTCGCAGGTGCACGATGGGCTCTCCTTGCACCTAAAGCGGTTCAGGTACTCTGAGAACCCACCGTGCCCAGTCATCAGTTGGGTTGTTAAGTTTGTGAGCTCCATTTTCCGAACAATAACGTACGCCGCCACCGCATCGGGGAGAAAGATCTTTGTTACGCTTCCAGTTGTGCTGTTCTTGTACCTTTGGTTCCATTCGTCGAGCGAGGCTAAACGAATGCCTCGCCTGACGAATGAAACCGGGCACAGGTCGTAATCAGGCTTACGTTTGGACCCCAGGGCGGCCTCTTTGGCGAGATGATCTGCCCGTTCGTTCCCTTCAAGCCCTATGTGGGCTTTAATCCAGAACAGCTGCACCTGTTTGCCCTGTTGTACTGCTGTTTTTATGTTTTTTCGAGCTTCCACTGCCAAGGGGTGAAGGGAATTAATGTTAGTGATTGTTTGCAGTGCCGCCGTGGAGTCGCTATATATGCCGCAGCTTGTAGCTGTGTGTTTTAATATCTCCCGCGTTGCTTTGCATATGGCCAGGAGTTCTGCCTGGTAGACGGTGCTATATGACGGCAAAGCAAGCTTGAAGGCCTTAAACTCGGTTGCACTATTCCACATGGATACTGCCGCTCCGACCCGGCCCTCAATCTTGCTGCCGTCAGTATAAATTTTGAGTTCGATGTTATTATGCAAGTCCAGTTCACCCTGGTCTACCAGACTCACGAACTCCAGGTCCATATGTTCTGCGGGGTGCGGGGATTCTAGAGCTGAGACTGCTCGCTCGATCTCCCTGTCTCCCAATCCCGGCTGGGGCACACCCCTCCTGGCCCCGTACAGTGAGGCTGCCTCACGTATACGTAGATCAAGGGGGAGCAACCCAGCCAAGACAAGTGCCGAGTTCAGGGAGACCGTTCTGTAAGCCTTGCATATTTTCTGCGCGTATCCTCTTTGGACTGCGTTGAGTAGTTTGATTACTCCTAGTTTTGATGCGGCTTGTGCCCACGCGCCGGCGGCGTACGTGATGATAGGCTCTGCTGTGGTGGTGTAAATTATCCTTGTAACCTCCGGGTTTAGGCCCCAACTGGCTTTCGCTGCTTTGGCAAGTTGTTTTTGGATAGCTATGGCCTTTTTGCAGACATTGGCAACGTGGCTGTTAAATGTCAATTTGCTGTCAATTGTCAGACCTAACAGTTTGATTTCGTCAGTCATGCGAATGTCAACCCCCCCCATGCTGAGTTTTGGTGCGTCGTATTTGAGTTTCTTGGTAAGAACCATTGCGTTGGTCTTTTGTGCGGCAAATTTGAGTTTATTTTTGACGCCCCACTCCTCAACATGTGTGAGGGTAGCATTCGCACGACTTTGTATGTCCTGCGCCGTGTCCCCATCAAATACAAGGACCACATCATCGGCAAAAGCCTGACAATAGTCGCCCCTCTGCTCAAGACTTTTTAATAGGGGGTCGAGGAGAAGGTTCCATAGGATTGGGCCGGCTATAGATCCTTGAACGCAGCCCTTTGCTGTACCAGTACTCGCCTCCTCACCTCCATATCTAACTGTTACCCTTCTGTTTGTCAAGTAATCGTCAAAGACTTGTCTAATATTAGTCGGGCATTGTTCCTCCGCCATTCTGAGTCTAATTGCTGGCCACCAGGCGTTGTCGAAGGCTCCCTCTATATCCAGGGAAACCATAGTGATTATTTTTTTGTGGTTTAGTTTATTACGGATGTACTGTACAAGGGTATAGAGGGAGTCTTCGGTACTCCTTTGGGGCATGAATCCATACTGTCGTATACTAATTTTTGGCAGGAGGTAATATTTAAGTCGGGCCACTAACATTTTTTCGAACACTTTACCCAGTATTGGTAAGAGTCCGATGGGTCTATATGATTTGGGGGTCGTGTAACTTTCTCTACCGGGTTTCTTTAATATGACCACTATGGCTTCTTTCCATGGTTTTGGGAAGCATTGGTACTCTAGGCATTTATTCAATAATAGGAGAAATAATTCGGGATCGTTAATTATGGCGTTTTTACATATATCAGCTGTAAAGCCGTCTACGCCGGGGGCCTTTTTTGGATTGAAACTGTTTAGGACATTCTTCAATTCAGTAATGGTGAATGGTGGGTCGCATTTGTCATAATGGTTCTCATCATTCACCCTCTCTGCTTGTTTTCTAACTTGGCGGTGGTATAAGTCATCAGAATCGTCTAAGTCCTGGGGGTAGAAGGTCTCCGCCAGCAGTTCTGCCGATTCCTTCATGTCCAGAACCTTCCCGTCTTTCTCCAGCGGAAGATCTTCTTCTCTCTTGTTTGTTCTTGAGAGGACTCTGTATATGCCTTCCCAAACAGTTTCTTTTTCTTGCTTACAACAGAATTCTTTCCAACTATTGGTTTGGGCCTTCATTACAGCTTTTTCGTAGGTTTCTTTGTGCTGGAGATAGTCTCCGACCACCATTGCTCTGCGGATAGGTGCGGCGCATCGAATCCTTCTTCGTTTAGTTGCGACCTCCCTCTTTAATACTGTGAGTTCATCAGACCACCACGGGGTGGTAAGTGTTTCAGTCTTTTTCTTTTTCGGTATAGCATGGTTACAGGCTTCAGTGACCGCTCTGCTGAATTGGGTAATCGCTGTTTCCACCTGGTCTTTGCTATTGATTTGGCTGATTTCTACTGTTGTTAGCTGGTGTTTTGCTTTGGCTTCCTGGAGTTTTTCATGGAAGAGGCTCCAATTAGCTTTCCTGGTGTTAAAGAGCCTGGTGGTTCTTTCTATGCTCTTTCCTTTTGATTTTTGTAGTTGGATGCCAAATGTTATACCATTGTGGTCTGAGCTTGTCAGTGTTTCGTCGACTTTCCAGTCTTCTATCTGGTCGAGAATGTCCGTAGAGCAGGCTGTCACGTCTATGTGGCTTGTATACCTTTTTCCCCCGCGGATCGTGTCAAATGTTGGTGTGTCACCCGTATTGAGGATGTGGAGACCAATCTCATGTACAGCACCCGCCATTTCCTCTCCCCTGTGGTCTACCTGATTACTCCCCCACCATGTACTTTTAGCGTTGGCGTCGCCACCTATAATCATGCTCTTAACTTGGAGAGTTTTTTCTATATTCTTGAGGTGGTCGAGGTAACCTTCTATGGGCTGGTCCGGCTCAAAGTAAAAAGAGACCAGCGCAATCTTCCAAGCAATAGTTCTTATTTCAACCACCACAATATTGTGGGTGGTAAGTTCCGGGTGCTGTATTATGTCAAGGTCGCCGTCAAATATGGCGATGACTGCTTTTACTACCGTGTCACCCGTGCTTTGGAAGATTCTGACTCCGCGCTGGCCCTTCATACTCTTTGCCCCACCCACATAAGGCTCCTGAAGCAGTGCAATGGCAATTTTGCGCTTGTTGGCTTCTAGGAGCACTTCATTAGTTGCCAGTTTTTTGCGTTGCAAATTGGCTTGTAGTACATGGTAGGAGAATTTTTTGTCCTGTGCGCCTTTAGCAATAAGCTATTGTGGCTCTAGCCAGTCTGTCCCATCTCATCCTTATTGGACAATCATGGCTGAAGGCGCTGTGTTCCGTACGGTCTGCCTCTATTTCGGCTTTTACGCAGTTTCTGCAGGCTGGTTTCTCTCCTGCAATCCAGTCTGTACAGTCTGTTCTTAGGTGAGGGCCTCCACAGTGGCTGCACAGGTCTTCTGTTTGTTTGCAAAAGCGTTTCGTGTGTCCATAGCCGAGGCAGCGAGTACACTGGATGAGTGGAGACTGGTCCATTACTCGTATTTGTTGTAGGTCGATGTGGATAACTCCAGTTCCTAGCGTTCGCTTCCAAACAGCAGGAGAGGTGGTGAGGATTATGTGACAGACGTGCGGGTTACGGGCTTTGCGTCTATATTTGATTTCCAGCCTGCTTTCAGCTTCGTCAAGGCCGTCGAAGATGCTCCGATTTTGATTTCTAAAAGCCTTCACGACATCTTCGTTGGTGTTCACCGCTAAAACGTCTCTAAGCATCAAGAGCGGATCTTTGTTCTTGACTTCCTCGACCACCAGGTGGTTACCTGCCTCCTCTATCCTATTTTTGACCTTCTGTCGTTCTTCCTTTGACCTGCAACTCATTATGATTTTTCTGTCTTTGGCTTTTCTGACCTTTTCTACTTGGATCCAGCCCTCTTTCGCATCAACTGCCTCTCTAACTTTTGCAAGAACCTGGTCTCCTGTGTCAGTTTCTTTGGTTGAGGTTACTATCACGGAATGTAGAGTACTTTTCGTGGGGGATTGTTTTTGTTTTGGAGTATGACATGCAGTTACACTAGCGTATGTTTTGGCGGTTATAAGATCCTTATGCTGCTCGATCTGTTCTTTCAATTCCTCCATTCTTCTATTGCTCTCCATGATCAATTTGGCATGTTCTTCAATTCGGGCAATAATTGGACTTTGTTCTTCTGCCTTCCCTGTATCTTCTAATATTTTTGAGGTTTCAGGTTCGTTTCTGACAGTGCTCTTTGACTCCTTTAACTCTCGCTCCACTTCTTTGACTAGTTGATATAGTCTGTCGACTGCCTCAGTTACTCCGGCCTTAATGTCCGTTCTCAAGTTCCTTGAGTTATTTAAGTGGAGCTTGGCTTTGTTAAGGCAGGCTCGTGCTTCTGCTGTTCGGTCAGGGTAAGCCTGCTTTTTTGAGAGGTGAGTTTCCAGGGGCTGTTTGTCTACGGGAGAGCTACTGTCTTGCGATAGTGCTCGCCTATTTATTTTTGGCAGGGTGATATTGCCTGTTGTTGTTGGGGTAGAGTTCGAATCCCCAGTCTCCCGCTGTTCAATGCTTTGTTTGATCTTTGAGACCAGAGTTTGGGTCTTTGGAGGTGATTTCCGGGACTCCGAGTCGCTTTTAGATGGATTGGTTGGGGTTCTTATCGTCGACATATTGCGTGTCGGAGGTGTGCGTCACTTGTTATAAAATAAAATAAAGTAAAATAAATGTGGTATTGTAAACTTTGTTTACGATTTATACGTCCTATTAATATCAAAATGTTTTGCTCTATGTGGAGCTTGTCCTAAGGGTTCAAGGTTACGTTGTCCTATACCAGACGGTATGTTTGTTGATTGTCTTTACTTACTCTATGTAGTCGGCCCTAGTCGATGACAACGCAAAACGTGACGAGAGACAACAAAGGCCAGAGTCAAAATAATAATAAAAATACGCACAAAATAACAACTGTACAATTTTTGTCTAAACTAATGTGACTCTACCTAAAATGGGGCCCAATAAGACCGCTGTCAGTTTTTAAATTATCTATGAAAATACAAATAAAAATCAAAACAAATAGGAGCTTAAAGTTATTAAGTAAACTGAACTTATAAATTTTTGGAGGATAACTCAAAGCTCTATCTAAGGCCGTAGGCTCTGTCAGAATTTATATTAACTTAGAACTAGTAAAATAAGATGACAAAAGTCAAAAAAGGCAAAAAAACACGTTAAGAAAAATTTTTCTCTACATAGAGTAAAGGTAGAGTCATCAAAATATTTGTTTACTGTAGATCTAACCAAGCTCTTACTAATATAAAAAGAACGGTCTGGATCGGACCAGTAGTTGTCGAGATAACTTATGTTGAATAATTCAAAGATGGCGTCCAATATGGCGGCCAAATTTTAAAAAGGTCACTGTAAGTTCAATTTTGGTCGTACAGACTTGCGGCTTTTTTGAGGGTGTTAGTTTTGGCAAGGTTTACACTATGTCAGCAACAGAAACTGTAGTTTTATTTCGACTCTATGTAGAGCCGTAGAGTCGCTGAATGTGTAGTTAATGTATGGATAGTGTCTTTACCGAAAACCGCAAGTCGTTACGTTAAGAAATGCCGGAGATATAGAGGATTTAAAATTTTCAAGATGGCCGCCAAAATGGCCGCCAATTTTTAGAATTGGTCTAGCTGTCTTAATTTTGGTCCGATCGAGCCGTTCTTGGGCTCGTTTGAAAGAGCTCTTTAAAACGCTTCTAAATATATAAACAAATTAAATCAAGAATCAACCCCTAAATTTAAATTTCCAAAAAACACGAAAAAATTCACAAATTTACACATAAAATATACAAGACAAGTTTTTAAAAATTTAAAAAATTGGGAAAATCAATAGTCAAGCTTTTCGCTATATTTACAAATTTAATTTTTTAATCTAGGGTGCTGTTAAGGGGTAGTTGGTATCTACCCTTAAGTTTCAAAAAATTTTTACAAAAAATTTTTCCCGAACAACTATGTTCCAAAATTTTATATATATTAACACTACTTACGTTCTACAATATAGTCCATAAAAAACACTAGGTTGCAGATCTTGTTGCCTTGCTGTTATTTTTCAAAGTTTTCGAAAAGTTTTTTGAATTTTCAAACGGCTATATCTTGGGAACGGCTTAACTATTTTCGGTTCTGGAAACGGATTACACCTTCTGGCGATGCCCTCTTCTGGATTCAGTTGTCAGCTTCACCCGGACGACTCGGGAACCGTGACCTCGTGGCCACGTGGTTTTTGTTATTATTCTAATAACTCCGTCGTTTTTGCCAGCAAAAATTTTTAAAAGGTCTTAAATTGTAGGCCGCACTGAAGGCCATATTGCAAGTCCAAAAAACAAGTAGGTCGCCACTCAAAATCGTGCAGCGTACGCACTTGAAGAATCATAAAATTTTAAAACTTCACTTTTTTAAACAAAAACAATTCAGTTGAAAAAGTCCGGCTGAAAAACTTTTCGCCAAGAGAAGGACCGTATTTTTCTGCAAATTTTGGTGTATCACACGCGAAGATTAGATCACTTTTTCCTATTTTTTCGATTTTTCGAAGGAAATTTCGACCGCGGACCAGCCTTACACGTGTCCGTTCTGCGCGGGGGGTGGCGCGCGACTGGTTAGGTTAGGTTAGGTTAGGTTAGGTTAGGTTAGGTTAGGTTAGGTTAGGTTAGGTTAGGTTAGGTTAGGTTAGGTTAGGTTAGGTTAGGTTAGGTTAGGTTAGGTTAGGTTAGGTTAGGTTAGGTTAGGTTAGGTTAGGTTAGGTTAGGTTAGGTTAGGTTAGGTTAGGTTAGGTTAGGTTAGGTTAGGTTAGGTTAGGTTAGGTTAGGTTAGGTTAGGTTAGGTTAGGTTAGGTTAGGTTAGGTTAGGTTAGGTTAGGTTAGGTTAGGTTAGGTTAGGTTAGGTTAGGTTAGGTTAGGTTAGGTTAGGTTAGGTTAGGTTAGGTTAGGTTAGGTTAGGTTAGGTTAGGTTAGGTTAGGTTAGGTTAGGTTAGGTTAGGTTAGGTTAGGTTAGGTTAGGTTAGGTTAGGTTAGGTTAGGTTAGGTTAGGTTAGGTTAGGTTAGGTTAGGTTAGGTTAGGTTAGGTTAGGTTAGGTTAGGTTAGGTTAGGTTAGGTTAGGTTAGGTTAGGTTAGGTTAGGTTAGGTTAGGTTAGGTTAGGTTAGGTTAGGTTAGGTTAGGTTAGGTTAGGTTAGGTTAGGTTAGGTTAGGTTAGGTTAGGTTAGGTTAGGTTAGGTTAGGTTAGGTTAGGTTAGGTTAGGTTAGGTTAGGTTAGGTTAGGTTAGGTTAGGTTAGGTTAGGTTAGGTTAGGTTAGGTTAGGTTAGGTTAGGTTAGGTTAGGTTAGGTTAGGTTAGGTTAGGTTAGGTTAGGTTAGGTTAGGTTAGGTTAGGTTAGGTTAGGTTAGGTTAGGTTAGGTTAGGTTAGGTTAGGTTAGGTTAGGTTAGGTTAGGTTAGGTTAGGTTAGGTTAGGTTAGGTTAGGTTAGGTTAGGTTAGGTTAGGTTAGGTTAGGTTAGGTTAGGTTAGGTTAGGTTAGGTTAGGTTAGGTTAGGTTAGGTTAGGTTAGGTTAGGTTAGGTTAGGTTAGGTTAGGTTAGGTTAGGTTAGGTTAGGTTAGGTTAGGTTAGGTTAGGTTAGGTTAGGTTAGGTTAGGTTAGGTTAGGTTAGGTTAGGTTAGGTTAGGTTAGGTTAGGTTAGGTTAGGTTAGGTTAGGTTAGGTTAGGTTAGGTTAGGTTAGGTTAGGTTAGGTTAGGTTAGGTTAGGTTAGGTTAGGTTAGGTTAGGTTAGGTTAGGTTAGGTTAGGTTAGGTTAGGTTAGGTTAGGTTAGGTTAGGTTAGGTTAGGTTAGGTTAGGTTAGGTTAGGTTAGGTTAGGTTAGGTTAGGTTAGGTTAGGTTAGGTTAGGTTAGGTTAGGTTAGGTTAGGTTAGGTTAGGTTAGGTTAGGTTAGGTTAGGTTAGGTTAGGTTAGGTTAGGTTAGGTTAGGTTAGGTTAGGTTAGGTTAGGTTAGGTTAGGTTAGGTTAGGTTAGGTTAGGTTAGGTTAGGTTAGGTTAGGTTAGGTTAGGTTAGGTTAGGTTAGGTTAGGTTAGGTTAGGTTAGGTTAGGTTAGGTTAGGTTAGGTTAGGTTAGGTTAGGTTAGGTTAGGTTAGGTTAGGTTAGGTTAGGTTAGGTTAGGTTAGGTTAGGTTAGGTTAGGTTAGGTTAGGTTAGGTTAGGTTAGGTTAGGTTAGGTTAGGTTAGGTTAGGTTAGGTTAGGTTAGGTTAGGTTAGGTTAGGTTAGGTTAGGTTAGGTTAGGTTAGGTTAGGTTAGGTTAGGTTAGGTTAGGTTAGGTTAGGTTAGGTTAGGTTAGGTTAGGTTAGGTTAGGTTAGGTTAGGTTAGGTTAGGTTAGGTTAGGTTAGGTTAGGTTAGGTTAGGTTAGGTTAGGTTAGGTTAGGTTAGGTTAGGTTAGGTTAGGTTAGGTTAGGTTAGGTTAGGTTAGGTTAGGTTAGGTTAGGTTAGGTTAGGTTAGGTTAGGTTAGGTTAGGTTAGGTTAGGTTAGGTTAGGTTAGGTTAGGTTAGGTTAGGTTAGGTTAGGTTAGGTTAGGTTAGGTTAGGTTAGGTTAGGTTAGGTTAGGTTAGGTTAGGTTAGGTTAGGTTAGGTTAGGTTAGGTTAGGTTAGGTTAGGTTAGGTTAGGTTAGGTTAGGTTAGGTTAGGTTAGGTTAGGTTAGGTTAGGTTAGGTTAGGTTAGGTTAGGTTAGGTTAGGTTAGGTTAGGTTAGGTTGGGGATCCCCCCACAGTGCTGGCTTCCTCGTAGCGTTCCCCGGGCAACGTCGCGCCTGACCACCGTAACGGAGTGGCAGGCCGGCGGCTAACGAGCACTGTGCTGTCGTAGCTTTTCTTGCGGTACCTACGACTTTGAGTTGCGTTCATAAATATGTCAGAGCCTTTGCGGGACGCCTCCGGGCGTTTCAATAAAAAAGGCCCTTCTCAGGGCCAACCTAAAGTCCCTTCCCAGGGCACACCAAAAGGCCCTTTTCAGGGCCAACCCGACGACGCTACTGCGTCGGAAGCTAGTCGCTCACCATCTGCGGCTAGCTCATTTAGAAGGCCGGACGAGGTGTTAGACTTTGAGTCTGATATCGAGTCCATGCGGGACGCGTCGGACGAGGGTTCGACGGTCGTAGAAGATGACCGTCAAGCGCGGAAGAGGGCCTACTTGCGGCAAGGGTCCGGGGTCTCCTCGGACTCGGTTAAAAGTAAGCAGAGACGGAAACTGAAGGCTAAAAAATCTAATCCAGCTGTCACCCACAATGTTGGCTTGGAGGACGCCCAACGCCAACTTAACTTGGCAAGACGGGTGCAGCTCCAACAGGATTTGGAGGAGCAGGTAGCCACCAAAGAGCAGCAGGCGCGTGCCAACAGGGCCAGGGCCGGGTATGGCGCGTCCAACGTCTTGTACGCGGACCACTCTCTTGCAGAGCTGGAGCGGATGGCAAAAGAGGACCAGGAGGAGATTGTTGAAGTTGCCTCTAAGTCCTCCAACTTAAAGGGCACTTTCCAAAAGGCCCTGAAATGCCGGGCCGCAAGTATGCGCGGTATCGTTCGGGAGCTGGTGCAGCGCACGGCGACCGACGAGACGCAGCAACTGCAGGCGAAGGTAGATCGCCTGCAGGCGGAGGTCAGCCAGCTGCACAAAAAGCTGGCTGAAACCACGGCCCGGCCTGCTCAGGCCTCACAAAGACCGGTGTCTGAGGCCCCCCTCTCGAACCTTGAGGACATCATCCGCAAGGTTGTCATGGAGGAGAGGGCGTTCACCAGAGCCTGCTTCGCTGGCATTGAAGACCGGCTCTTGCCGGAGAGGCGTCTCCGACCGCCGCTCGCGGCGGACAAGACGCTGAGCAGGCCGGGGCCGTCGGCGGCTCCAGCACCGATGGAGCAGCCCCAGAACCCGAAGCCCTCTAAGGGCAAAGGCAAGGGGAAGAAAACTGCGGTCCCACCGGCTCCAACCACGAGCTCAGAAAGGGAGGTTGAGCCAGCTGCTACTCAAGCAGCCCCTCAAGTCCCCCAGAGGGAGGATCCTCTTCTGCCTTCCACTACCCCGTCCAATCAGTCGTGGACGGAGGTGGTTGGGAGGCGGAAAAGAAAACCCAAAAATACGCCTTCGGTCGCCACCCCCATCACTGCCCCTCCCGGTCAGTCCAAAGTGACTGACAAGGGAAAGGGGAAGGGAAGGGGAAAAAAGTCGGCCCCCAAGCCCGCCACCGCTGCTGCCATAGCTAAAAGGGCCCCCGCCGGTGGGAGGAAACTAGTTCCTCCCAAAACCGCGGCTGTCGTGGTGACACTCACCCCGGAGGCCGCGGAGCGGGGTGAGACATACGAGTCCGTGCTGAAGCGGGCTCGTACCAACGCCGATCCCTCTCAATTGGGTATTGAGAGGGTTACGTGCCGCCGGACACAAACTGGGGCTCGAATTTTTGAGTTCCCGGGGGCACAAGGCAGCACCAAAGCGGACCTCTTCGCAACAAAGTTGCAAGAGGTAATCGCGGACGCGGCCAAGGTCACAAGACCTGTTAAGTCCGCGGCCTTGGAGGTGACCGATCTGGACGACTCGGTCACCAAAGAGGAGGTGGTGGAGGCGGTAGCTGCAGCGGGAGGCTGCAGTGTCGCAGCAGTACAGGGCCGGACCATTAGGCCTGGCCGCGGCGGCATGGGTGCCATTCGCCTTGAGTGCCCAGTCGCCGCGGCCAAGGCCGTCCTGGCTAAGGGACGACTGCTGGTAGGTTTCAGCTCGGCTGTGGTCCGGGCGCTTGAGGAGCAGCCCCTCCGCTGCTTCAAGTGCTTCGGGATCGGCCACACCCGGGCTCTTTGTCCGTCCGATACGGACAGGGCGAGCATGTGCTACCGGTGCGGGAATGAGGGGCACAAGGCCGCCTCTTGCAGAGCCGCCACGCCGCACTGCGCGGTGTGTGCCGCCAGTGGTCGCCCAGCGGACCACGTGATGAGTGGGAGGAAGTGCAAACCTCCCACAAAGAAGGGCAAAGCGCAGGCGCCAACTCGGTCTGCTGCTGCCATTGCAGCTCCAACTCCAGCGGCGGCCGACGAGGGGGGTGTGATGTCCGAATAAATGGAAGTCGTACATCGCATCCTCCAGACAAACACCAACCACTGCAAAGCGGCCCAGGACCTGCTGGTTCAGGTCATGGCCGAGTGGTTGGTGGACGTGGCGGTAGTCGCCGAGCCCTACTCAGTCCCTGGCCGCTGGCTGGGTGATAGGGACGGCTCGGTGGCACTAGTGGCGCGGTCTTCCACGGACTCCCCTCCCCTCTCGCTGTTAGAGAGGGGACCGGGATACGTGGCCGCCGCATGGGGAGACATAGTCTTGGTGGGGGTCTACTTCTCCCCAAACAGTCCCCTTTCGGACTTCGAGAACTTTCTCGAAGTCCTTGCTGCAGTAGCCGGTAGGATGGCGCCGCGTCAGGTCTCCATACTGGGAGACTTTAATGCGAAGTCGGTGGTCTGGGGCAACCTGGCCACCGATGTTCAGGGACGCGCTGTCGAATTTTGGGCGGCGTCGAGCGGTTTGTCCCTTTTAAACAGAGGGACAGTTCACACGTGCGTGCGGCGGGAGGGAGGGTCAATAGTGGACCTCACTTTCGCCACCCCTGCTTTAGCCGCCCGCATCGTAGACTGGCGGGTGGAGCTGGTGGAGACTCTATCGGACCACAGATACGTGCGGTTCGATATCTCCACCCAGAGCCCCCAGAGGATGGCCCCCTCGGGACAATCCCCGTTCCCACGGTGGGCACTCACCCGCCTGGACCGGGAGGCGGCCAGAGAGTCAGCATTCATCCAAGACTGGTTCTCGCCCCCTGTCGATGGCCTGCACGTGGACGCCGCGGCAGCCCAACTGAGGGAGTCCCTGACCGAGGTGTGCAACTCCAGCATGCCTCGGTCTCACCGCCCGCCTCCTCGACGTGCCGTCTACTGGTGGTCTGAGGAGTTGGCCGGGCACAGGGCCACCTGTGTGGCAGCCAGGAGGGCCTACACAAGGAGCCGACGACGGCACCCACGTGACCCGGCCAACGAAGACCGCCTCTACGAATCATACGTAGAGGCAAAGAGGGTGCTCAAGTCGGCAATGGGCGCCGCCCAGGATTCGGCGAGAGCCGAATTGCTGGAGGGTCTCGAAAACGACCCATATGGGAGACCGTACAAGGCGGCGCGTAACAAGCTGCGCCCCTGTGGTCCCCCATTAACTGAGACCCTTGAGCCGACATTGCTGGACGGGGTGGTGCAGTCCCTGTTTCCGTGCAGGGACAGCTTCGCCCCACCAGTAATGGACCCCCCACGAGGGGCAGCTCTGCCAGAAGAGGAGGTCCCTCCGGTCACGGAGGCGGAATTGGAAGCGGCGGCTCTCCGCTTGCGCGCCAAAAAGACGGCTCCCGGTCCGGACGGTGTCCCCGCAAGGGTGGTGGCCATCGCCACTACCCAAATGGAGAAAAGGTTTCGGGACCTCTTTAGCGCGTGTTTCACGTCTGGGAGGTTCCCGAAACCTTGGAAGGAGGGCCAATTGTGCCTCCTTCGAAAGGAGGGGCGCCCGGCAGAATCCCACTCGGCATACCGGCCCATCGTCCTGTTGGATGAGGTCGGTAAGATGTTCGAGGGGATCGTCGCCGCCCGCATAAACTACCACCTGCGGGTGGTTGGGCCGGACCTGTCGGATTCTCAGTTCGGTTTTCGGGCAGAGCGTTCGACAGTGGATGCCCTGACCCGGCTCAAGGGCCAGGTGAAGGAGGCCATGGAAACGGGGGATGGATTGTTGGCTGTGTCATTCGACATAGCCAACGCCTTCAACTCCATCCCCCACTCCACCATCTTAGAGGCACTCCGGTTCCATGGAGTGCCTCAATACCTGCGGGACCTCCTGGCAAGCTACTTGGAGGACCGGGCGGTCCTCCTTGTAGATAAGACTGGCCAACTACGGCGGTTTAGCGTCATGTCCGGCGTTCCACAGGGGTCGGTTTTAGGACCACTCCTCTGGAACGTCGGGTTTGATTGGCTCCTGCGGGGAACCCTCCTCCGTGGTACGAGTGTCATCTGCTATGCGGATGACACTCTCCTCACTGCCCGGGGAGCGACCTTCAGGGAGGCGGCCAACTTGGCCTCGGCGGGTGGAGCCTTGGTCGCAGGGAGGATCCGCCGCCTAGGGTTGAGGGTGGCGCTACACAAGACCGAGGCCGTGTTTTTCCATGGGCCTCGGCAGCGCACCCCGCCTGACGCCCATATCTTCGTGGAGGGCGTCAGGATCGGTGTGAGGGCCCAGATGAAATATCTGGGCCTTACTCTTGACAGCAGGTGGCGCTTCGGTCCGCACTTTAACGGACTGTCGTCGCGCCTGTTGAAGGCCGCGGACGCCCTCTCATGGCTCCTCCCGAACCTCGGGGGGCCCAGCGCGCGATGCCGGCGACTGTACGCCGGCATCCTGAGGAGCATGGCCCTTTACGGTGCCCCCATCTGGGCGGATTCCCTTCTCAGGAGGGAGAATGCCGCTGCAATCCGATGGCCCCAAAGGGCCATAGCACAGCGGGTGGCTAGGGCTTATCGCTCGGTGAGCTTTTCGGCGGCGTGCGCTCTGGCTGGTACACCTCCCTGGGAGCTCGAGGCGTGGGTGCTCGCCAGAGTGTACGAGTGGACAGCGGGGCGGAGGGCGCTCGGGGAGCGCCCAGCTATGGAAGAACGGGAGGCCGTTCGGCGGGAGGCGAGGTCCGCAATCGTCCAGCACTGGGCAGAGGACCTCGCTAACGCGACATTCGGCCGCCGAACGCTGGACGCGCTTGGGCCAGTCTTGCAGGACTGGCTCGAGCGAAGGCACGGGTTCCTCTCGTTCCGTCTGGTGCAGGTGTTGTCCGGGCACGGCTGCTTCGGATCGTACCTGTACCGGATTGGAAGAGAGGGAACCCAATCGTGCCACGAATGCGGTGCGGCGGTGGACACGGCGCAGCACACACTTGAAGTGTGCCCGTCGTGGTCCGAGCCACGTCGCGACTTAGTTGCGGCGGTCGGGCGGGACCTCTCGCTCCCCAGCGTGGTCAAAGCCATGTTGGAGGGCGAGGGGACATGGGCGGCAGTTGCCTCCTTCTGCGAACACGTTATATCACAGAAGGAGGCGGCGGAGCGCGCACGGGAGGACGACCCTCTCGCAGCGCCGCTCCGCAGGCGGAGAAGGGGCAGGAGAAGACGGTTGCACGACCGTCTTCACCCTGCCGGTGGTGATTAGCGGGCGACAGGCGTGGGGGCGCCTTCGCCCGCATTGCACTAATCACCACCCTCGCCGACGGGAATGGCCGAGCACTCACGGTCATTCCCGGGCCCCTCCCTGTGCGGAGGGGCGTGAAGGGCCTGCTGTAAAGGTGGGCAGTCGCCGGTGGAGGACTGGACGTAAAGGCTCTGCCGGTTTCCCAGTCCTCCGCCACTCGGGCGAT